>QJSC01006438.1:4828023-4852677 GCA_003697955.1 Calidris pygmaea
CGCCCAGGGAGGTGGTTGAGGCACCATCCCTGGAGGTGTTCAAAAGACGGGTTGATGTAGTGCTGGGTTGGTATGGTTTAGTGATGGTGATGCTCCTTGTTGTGCGGGTGTCTATTTTTGTCAGTTGGGTTGACGGTTGGACAAGATGATCTTTAAGGTCCCTTCCAACCTAGAAGATTCTGTGATTCTTGTAATTTTTGAGGAGATTAGCAGTCTTCTTAAGACTAGCAAGTGCCCTTCAGAAGCTGTATTTGAAATTTTAAATTAAAAGGTGCTTCTTACTAATTAGAGTCCCAAATGAAATCAGTTCTTTCCCCATTCTTTATCCTCCAATAATTTTACTGTTACTGCTTGGAGAGAAACCAGATGAGCAGGAGCTTGAAAGAGAAGGACTAATATTCTGGTGAGACTCTAAATTACCGTTCCTTAACTTGCTTTTTTTCTTTCAAAAGGATTATTTAATATTTTAAATGCATTTTACAGACTGTTCAGATTGTCGTACAAAGGTCCATTATCTGCTCTATCTACAAAATCGCTTATTTTGTAATTTGATGGTGATGGCTGATGATCATATAAGCGCATTACACTGTACTGGATCAAATAACCTGAAAGAACAGGTTTTAAATGTAAGTTTACATGTCCTCTTAAATAAAAACAGTTATATGATAGGTGAAGTGGAGAACAGCAAATCTTCAAGTGAAGGGTATTTATTCTTTTCAACCATGCTAGATTCCTTCATGTCTATCATACAGCATTTTCTTTGCCCAACTGCAATTAGCATAATGTAGGGTTAAACTACTTTAATTCTTATACTTAAATAGGAATGTTTTGAAGTAAGGATAACCAAAATAACCAACATCTTAATCCCCTGAAAAGTAGCGGTAAATAGATACAGAATATTTGTCTCTTCGCTCCAACTATATTATAGGATATAATCTGCATCTAAGACAGAAATAAATAAATTTTATACAGAAAAAAGTTCTCTTTATGCTAGTGGAATTGGAAGGAACATCACTGATACGTAAGTTTATCTCTCATGGATGCTAATGAAAATATACTTTACAGATCAAATGTTTCAAACAAAAGCTTAAAGTCAGGGAGCTAAACTCAGAAATATAAAAATAAATTGACAGAACCTCATCTGAAATATATGGAGAGAAGAAATGATTTCTTCTATGTTACCTTTTTTGCCTTTCCTTTTTTTTTTTTTTTTTAAATCCCCTCTTTTCAATCCATCTGTTTATGCTGTCTAACTTTTTTTGCATTTGTTTCTGCCAAGGACAGGCAGCTGGATTGTAAGGGCAATTAGATCAGTAAGACACAGGCTAATCGCCACACATACTACCAGGGATTCTGGCCCAGAGATCAGTTAGTAGGAAGTAGATGGCAGGAAAAACAAAAAAATCAAAAATGTCTCTCAGATTTTGAGGAAGATAGACTTTATGATTTGAATCTTTCCAGGTCTACCTATGCAGCGGTGCTTTCTTGGTCAGTGAAGATGGTTATGCAGGTGTCAGTCAGAAATGGTAACACTCAGTAAAGACTTTTTACTAACTCCAGGTTAATACAAACAGGGAGGATGCACTTCTTTGGAGCTCTGTGAGGGCAGTTGCCTGTGTTCCCTGTACTTCAATTATGCCACCAATTGCTGAAAGTATCTTTTAACACTGAAGATGAGCTTTAACAGCAGAAGATAAAACCGGATACACAGAGTTATGAAAAGGGACTCTTTTTATTCTTTACTTATATAGGACAGAAGAGATTGTAGTAATTTCTGCACCCATCCCGTAACTACCAACTGGTTTACTCTAAAGCCTATTTTTTATGAGTATGTCTGGGTCTTTTCAAAGAAGCTAATTTTAGTTGAAAGAGAGTATGTGTGAATGAATGTTTTAAATATTTGCTCTAGATTAAGTCATATACACCCTAACTAGGAGTGCTCTAAATCACCTCATGTTGGACTACGTGGGAGCACAGAAAACCCATCCTCCCCAAATTAGTGTTATTTTTAAAAAATATTTCTGATTTGAACACTTACAGCAAGAGATAGTTCATATCTATCTACAGATTCCAACTTCCTTCTCTCCTTGAGAACTTAGAGCACATACTTAGAGTATCTTTTACACATATAAAGAGGAATTCTATAATATGTTTAGCAGAGCAGGAAGACCACCGTTACATTTCAGCATTTCCTCTCAGTAATAAAATGAACAAATCTGGCATTTCAAGAAAATTAAAAATATCGGGGGGGGGGAGGGGGAGGAGGGATGGGAATCAACACACACCTGTCATAACCACAAAAGCTATTTATATGTTTTAACAACTAAAAGCCAATTTAAAAATAACAGCATGATAAAGACAGATAGACTTTGGTTCTATGGCCATTTTGTAAGCAGAGCTGTTCCCAAATACCTCTTCACAATAATGCAATAAGGCAACAAAACACAGAGATTTAACAGCAGTCCATGTACGAAGGCAGCTTGGACCAATATTGTAGATCAAAAGCTCTGACATAGCTCAACTGAAGAGGATTGTTTCCCCAGGGAAGAAGGAAAAACTATTTTCTCTGAGCTAAATCTGGTTAGAGATCAATTCTTTTTCAGAACCTGTTTTTCCCTCCTTTATAGCATACCCTAGCTGGGCCTGAGATTCAGAAACCTTCCCCACTTGCCACCACAGCATGAAAGCTTAGAATTTCACTGGAGGAAATTATGGATGATTCTTCTAATAATCCTTTATTTCCTCAGTCCAAATCAAATATCACATTTTTCTAATGTGTGCCTTACTGCAAAGATGTACACAGAGACATGAATTTCAGAAGCAGTCTCTATAGTAAAGGCGATTCTTAAAACTCACTGGAGGATCACAGGCATAGTCAACAGTAAGGAAGAAACTTTGAGGCACAAAGTAGAAAAAAACACAAGTAATTGCTTCAACAAAATACAGCAGTACAGAAATGAAAGAATAAATAGATAGCAAAAGTAGTAAACTGCGCTGGCTTAAAATTGCTATGTAGTTTTAAGAAAGGATGATTCTAGGATGAGATTTTTGGTTTATGCTGATGTAGAAACACATAGAAAGGCAAGATTTGTGCATGTGTGTGTCCATGGATCCTGCTCATGCAAGAATTTTCCATTTTCCAATGCAGTAGCATGCATTGGAAGTGCATTCCTACAGAATGAACATATGGATGGAGAAGCAAAATAATAGAATTCTTAACTGCAAGGAAACTGCACAAGTCTCATACTACTCCTTAGATGTAGTTTTCTAGAAGTCTAGCTATTAAACTTCTATATGGAAACTGTGTGCATGAAGTCCAGAAGAAAAATATTACACACAAGTATGTCTAAAACACTTGAGCAAACCATTGAAGTTTTACTATCCTACACCATTCCGTTTCCTCTCTAGCTACTGCCCTTAAAAATGCTTTTATTCTCATTATATAAAGAGTATTAAGGCTCTTTCCTCTTTCGGATAGGAATGCTTTTTTCATAACATTCTTTCACATAGAAAACATCACCAATGGTTCTTAATATAATTTAACATTTCCATGCTGACTACAATCATAGGTATCTGTACTGCCCTAAAAATCTTTTAAAAAATAGAGATGACTGTAAAACATGCTATTAAGACACTTACAAAGAAGTTTAGCAGGGTGTACAAAAAATACTTTTTAACATCATCTCATCAGATTCTCGCTCACAGAATGTTTTGAAAAAAGTAGCAATGCCCTAATTTATGGGTGCTTCTCTTACAAGCCATCTGCCTCAAGCAAAACAGCTGCCAGTGATGCAAGCTGGGAAAGTAGCCAATCTGGCTCACATGCAACTATATACCCAAGAGAGCAATTAATAAGTCACAAAACAGTACCCAATTATGCAAGCATTTTTGAATCTTGGGGCTCAGAACAGGGCTGAGAGAGTATGAGACAGCCAGAAGGAACTCTGAGCATTCAACTACAGTGTATGGATGCTGCAGCACCACCTGATCTTTTCTCCGTAACAGCTTTTACACAAGACAAAGTGGGAAATTAAATTTCACCTAAAAGCTAGCAAGTTTTTTTAAAAACATGAAACCAAATGACAATATTTAAATTGCAGGAAGATATCTTAAATAATTGCTTAAGTCCTAAGACTCAGGCAATACTACCTTTCATTCAAAAAGAACAGGGTACTTATTCAATAAAAGAGAGTCAATAATTACTTACAGAAGTGGCATTGTTTTACCCTACTTATGTGAGCAAATTAAAACAAAGATTATTTCTATTGTCTTCTTTCATATATTAACATCTGAGTTTCATGTATTTTTTCTTTTGAAAAATTAATAATTTAAGAATGGAACAAAGAACTCCTTTCCAGCCATAAACTGAAAAGCAGCCAGGGTTATTTTTTTGGCAGAGAGCAAGCAAGACTCAAGCTGAGCACATCTGAGTAAGTTTTGACAGTTGTATCATATCAAATTAATTTTTTCAATGCTCTTTTGTTCACAGTAAGTTTTTGACTAATTGTCAAAATATACAAAAATTAAGGTCTGCACATTTCATTCACTGGGGAGCCTTCTCTTCACCAGGAAAAAGACTATGTTACAGCTAAAAACATGAGTCCACACTTTGTATTCCGACAGATTAACTGAAGAACTTTGTATTAAGAGACTAAGAAAACACACTCTAATTCACATGCATAATAGAAAAATCAAAACAGAAGTGTTATTAAACATGTAAATATGCCTTATTTGGGGGTGGTTTTCTGTTTTGTTTCCTAACATACCAGGAATAGTTGTTTGCCAAAATATTATTACAGTATCACTGCTTGGCAACTGCAGAAGAAGATATTCTAAAATGAATACAACTGTATCTCTGTTACAAGACCTATCCCAACATTACTTCCCCAAGTAAGTGTATAAAAGTTACATTTTGGTTTTGAAACTAGAAAACCTGAGGAGACACCTAAGTCAATCATGTCTCTACCTTCTTAATTCCCCCCACCACCACCCCCAAAATAAATAAAATTATTAAAAAATTTCATCATAACTACGTTTAATAAAATGTTAGATTAGAAATCATAAGACTTAAATTAGTTTGGTAAATTTTAATTCCAACAATGTGAACAACTTCAAAGGCACACAGAATAGTCATACACCTACTCAAAGAAGCTACTTGGTTCAACAAGATGTTTAGAATAGAAAATGAACAGCTGGAGTAAGACAGAACCATAAAGAACTCAACATCTTTAGAAACCTCAGAATAACAAGACAGAAGGGAAACTTCTGCTTGACTACCTGGTACCTGCAATGTAGTTAAAGATTTACAGGAAGGAACTCTGCTCCTCATAATTTTAGCAAATCTTTTGGAAAGGGCTCACTTCATTAAAGTGAGAAAGCTAAAAAAAAAAAAAAAAAAACACCAAAAATCATTATGTATGTTACAAAATTCATTCAATGAAATACTGCATGGCAAAAAAAAGCAAAAGGTAAGAGTCAAAAAAATATAAAACAAATTGAAATTGCCATGCACTTAAAACGCTTGTGAGGTCTTTCTCCCACAGGTAATCTCTATCAAGTAGTAGAGCTCCCACAGAAGCTTACAACAAAAGCCTGAATACCTACAGTCTCAAAACTTAGAGGAACTCGATCACCAGTAAAATAACTACTCTATCAATTATTTTTTTTTTTTAAATGATGCAACAAGTTCAAAAGCTAGCAGTCAAGAGGGGACAGATATACAGGCAAATACAGATAGCACAAACACTCTCCTGCACTTTCTGCCTGGAAGGCAGAACCATATCACCTTCACTGGAAACTGAGTTAAAATATGTATTATACCTCCAACACTATTTACTGAACAAACATACTTCTTCCTCTACAGGACTTGTTCTTTCTGCTCTACTAGTTTCTAAAAAATGAAATATAATAGTGCCTGAAACTAGAATGTCAAAATTGTGAATGACATGATGAAGTGTCAGCCAACTTCCCCAAGAACATTAAAGGAATGTAAAGGAACTGCAGTCTCTCTCTTGCCACTGCACCATCTTTCTGTTCCCACATCACACAGAAATGCTGAGGCCATGCAGTTACCCCTCAGATTCAGACAAGGGCAATAGCTATCTCTGACCTCCGCCGGCTTTGTTACTTGTAACATCTTAAATTTAGTTTTATAAGCCTTAATATGTTTTGATACAAGGTGCACTGTCAATACTTTTGAATGCATTTGCCACCTTCAAATAATGAAACAAAAACAATCAAAACCTTCACAAAATATTTAGATAGTTAATAACACTACAGACTTCTATAACACAAGATTTACCCAATAACTGACTTTAGAAAAATCTCCTATGGGCATGCTATAAGATGAGGTGTGATCATTTTAGACCATCTAACAAACAAGAAATCATTTGTCAGACGCTAACATACTACAAGTGCTTCAAGGGCCATATGAGCATTTGCAGTCAGCCATATCAGGGCACAGCTATGGAACTTTCCATTCCACTTCACAGTGCTTCTGATTTTATGAGCGGTTTAAACCCATAAATAATAATTTTGTATAATAACTACAAAAAAAAAAAAAAAAAACTTTCATATAATGTGAATGCCAAGCTTTTTTTTTTTTAAAAAAAAAAAAACAAGCAAACCCCCCCCCCCCCCCCCCCCCCCCCCCCCCGAGTACTTGTATGTTTAAAGAAGTTAAAAAAACAAGAGACATTTGCAGGAAAATCAAAGTGCTTCAAACTGAGGAAAGCCAAAAGTATTACGTGAACTTTATTCTACAATGGCACATTTTAAGCCTCGCTATCACATTTCAATACAAAACAGTTAAACATACTCTATCCTTTTTTCAATGTAATAGCCAATACATTTTAAGAAATCTACAAATTTAGCTATATCTTTTGTGGGTTTTGAGTTGCACAATCTTCCTAAAATAAAGCAACAACAAAAATTATTCATTCTTAAAATAAGGATTGAAAACTTTTAGTAATTCAGTTAGTAATTGCATCTAGTAATTCAACTATGCTATGTTTGATCTTCATAAGAAATCATGAACAGAATAAAATCTTCAGTCTATTACACAAAAATCCACAATAGGAACTGGCTCTAGGTGGCCCTTCCTGAGCAGGGGAGCTGTAGAAGATGACTTCCAGAGGTCCCATCCAATCTCAACCATTGTTTGGTTCTATGAACTGCACAATTAAGATTGGTGCACAACAAGTCTGTAGTCTCAGATGAGATCAAACAGATTTTTAAACTTTTGAGCAAGTTCCAATATTTTTTCCCTTCATCATATAATTTTGTGGAAAAGTTATAATAATTTGCTTGTATGTCCACACCTGAACATGCTGAACAACTTTGGAATTAGGATAGAAATTGATTTCTTAGTTATGATCTTTTGGGGGGGATAGTGATACACCGCTTAAGAGGTCACATCACCGAGATATATCTATATCTATCGATATAGATATACACATATTGCTTGAATTGGAGCTTTTTGCCTTCCTTATTTGCTTTTCTATACCAGCCATTACATTCTGAAATGGAAATGGGAGTATATAAATAATTGCTATTACAACACAAAAGAAATGCAACCAATAAATATCTCCAGTGGCATGAAAATATACACAAAAAGCCTACGGGCTGATTCCTCCATCATCAATTTCATAATTTTAACAAAAAATTCCAATACCTCCTTCCACCATTTCGCTTCTATTATTTGATGCATTGATCCAAAATATTTTAAAAAAAATAATAATTACTTGATGGCTTATAGTTATTAGATCCACATGGTTCATACTATGGCTTTCTCATCATTGAGTGAACCTTTTTGAAAGCAGGGTATAATGCCCTTCCCAAAGAAATTCCTGAAAAACTTTCCTACTTCAAAATGGTTGGAGCTTCTGCTATTATTGAGCCAGCGCCACAGTGAAATATCCATGCTGGTCATAAACTTACACACAACTACAGAATAATAACTTCAAACAGTGTCATCAATTGAAACTTCTAAAGGTCTAAGGATGTATCCTATTTTCAAGCTACAGTTCTGACAAATTATTTGAGATACCAGAAATGAAATACCTCAAGTAGCTTAATGCTCTCTCTGGACTTATCAGTAATGTGCTAAGGCTACTGCACTGGACAGGTGATGCCCACAGGAAGCTAATGCTGCTCCTGCCTTTACTGCTCAGATGACAGCGGTTTATGAAACATTCCTCATCTGCTTCAGCAGAAAAAACTAAACACATTTAAAAACTTTTACCACAACTCTCAGACATATATCATCATGGCCATTAGGTAATTTAAAAGTACTTCAGATTTCCCAAATCTATATGGCACCACAGTTTTCAGCTGAACTGTAACGTGAAAGGCCTTGAATTTGGAAAGTGGTAACTTGAATTTGGAAAGTGGTAAATCCCATATCCAAATAGTACTTCAAACCTGTGGGAATGTTTCAGGGAGTATGAGGACACAATGCTTGGTTTATTCATCAGCGGATAGCTAAGGGCTGATGATCTCACTCCTCCAACATATACTCAGTGATTCCTCTTTATGTCATTATTCTAGACTGATTATGTATAATGATTGTCAAATATAAAGTATTTGTTCAGTGAAACTACAACATTGGTCAGTAATTATATAAGAAGTTTATGCACTCCATCAGTTTGACATCTTGGAGACAGAAGAAAAATAACTGCTGTATACATAAAAAAAAAAAAAAAGAAAGACTATTTTGGCTGGAAAATGCTTTCTAGAAAGCACCCACCACCATGTCCCTTGGCTATGGTGTTCTTTATGGCAATAATATAAATTTTCTGTCCTCTCGAGTTGCTAAATTTTTTTTAAGGCAACCTGTGCCCTCTTTTCCTGAAGAGCTTGCATTCCCAAGATAGTTTCCATACAATCCAGTATTAAAATGAGAAACTGCAAAAAAGAATGACATAAGCACTACTCTTTTTGGAACTTGCAGATGTGTTGTGTTTTTTTCTCTCTACTGAAAGGCAATTTCTGAGTCGCAATTCATAATAGTATGGTAAAAGGGACTACTTAAGTGGACGGATTGACAGATAAAAGAAAACAAAAATATTTTTTCTTTGAGAAGACATCAGTCTACAGTTGGACAATACCGAAAGCCAGTGCCAAGCAGAAACAAGTTTAGAGGTCAACAAAAAGTGCCAGTAGTGTTACCCTGAACAATCACTGTATCCAAAGAATGCTTCTGCTGATGCATTAATATTTTTTCTGTGATGAGGGAAAAATGCAGACTGAACCTCACAGGATTGCCAGATGTCCTGTGTAATTAAGATGTTATGTTCTAGTGGTCAAATCCAATGCCTTTTGAAAAGCATATAGGGTGTAGCTTTTCCTGTATTTCTGTGGTAACAGTTGTTTTTCCAAACATGCAGAAATCAAGGCTACGGGGCACCCAGAAGAAGTGGTTATTACGCAGATATATTGTACTTTCCATGCACAGTTAATCTACATATGTACAGTTTAGTCCTCTGTCATTGTCCCAGATTTTAGCATCTAAACTCTGGCAAACCTAAAACACTGCCAAATTTCTACAGACAAAGGAAGAGTTTGTTTCAGCTCCAGATGTGATTGTGACTAAGGAGCTACTACTGACCTCCCTCCTCTCTCCCACTGACCTTAGCAAAATTCTTGTAAAATGTGACTATTTATGAGTTGCCCTCTCATAACTGGTTCATTACTGCATCATCAGTCTGTATAGAAAATTATTACTGGTGGTAAAACATGCAAATTTGACTTTTTTTATACTATTAAGATGCAAATGCTTGAACCAAATTGCTACAGGCTGTTGGGAAAGGAAAAGAAGTTAAACCACTGAGCAATACGTTTATAGCAATATAGGCAGTGAAAGGCTGGGAAACTGGTTTTTCACTCACAGTTTAGAAAAACTCAGATGCCACTGGAGTGAATGACAGAAATTTCTGCCACAACAGTGGAGAATTCAGCAATTATAACCCAAATCTTTGGAATATATGTAAAATGATGAAATATTCCAAAGAAAAAAATAGTTCAAGATACTTTTATCATCAATTTAAAACTGTCAGTCAGCATGTGAAACTTCTGGGTCAAATCAAGGGGACAGAACTGAACCTGTACTCAAAGAAAGGGTAAATGCTGAGATTCCTAATATTAATGTTGTAATAAAATAAACCAACCCATTTAACATTCTTACACGTGCTATGCAAGCAGCAGCCCAGATTCCTTTGTATTACTCTAAATAAAGTGCACAGTAAACCTTCGGAACTTATGAATAAAGTAACATAAGCACTAAAATTATTATAACATTTTGAAGCAATCTGATAAATCTAGAGCTCTCAATATATACGTCTCTCAACTCCAGGAAATCTGAATTACCTGGTTTCTCAACTGGTAGAAATTGATTGATAATGCATGACTCAAGATATGAGAATTGCTCCAGTTTCACACACAGGGTTGAATATACCCCAGTGAAGTGGGACATTTTTCTAACCATTAGGTGCTCTCAGGCCCATCAATTAGGCAATTAGTGTGGTGCATGCTGCTACTTTTCAGCTGCTCCATCTGAAGCCTCTTACAGTTTTTAAAAAACAAAATACTGCCAAGTTATCACCCCTCAGAGAAAATACACTGGGAATGTATTACTACCCTGGAAATAAAAGCAAATCCATTGGCAATTACTGCAGAACAGCTGATGTATCATAAACTAGGCAAGCCATAGTAACATACCCACCCACACGTCTAAATGATTATGGGATAAAAGGTTAACTTAGACCATTTTAAGCAAGGAAACAATTCAATATTTCTTTCTATTCCACGCACTTAGTGTGACCTCATTTACCATAAACCTTCCAAACTGTGGATAGAATACAAACCAATTTTCTAATGAGTTTTCTATAACGTTATTTAAAAAAAAAAGCAAACTTCTCCATCTTCTCTAAGACAGATGAAAGCACTATGATAAATATTTTAAAGACAGAAAGATAGTTGAAATAGACTGGTTATCAGCATAACACCACTGTATCGGACAAAGATTCTTTGTCATTCAGCTATTACAACCATAAAATGATTGTTTCTCTCTGGATGCTTTCAATCCTGAAACAAAACAAGGCATAGCTCTTAAAAAGTCTTATCAACTACAGAATTTACTGAATATCTCTAATTATTTACACTGATCATTTTCTCTGAACACATCCAGCCCAGACCTGGAGAAAGGATAAATGATGGCTGGAAACGGAAAGGCTTTATCGAAACCATGTACAACACAACTGAATTGAGGGCTATTAGTATTGTAACATTTCAAGCAAAACTGCAAAGCGTAAATACAGGTTTTTTAAAAACATCACAGTGGTTTACATAAAAATATTTGAATTGAAATATATAAAAATCTGCTTTACTGTATTGTATAGTATCATATGCATATATATATATTTGTAACAGAGTGGTAGAGTATATAAGCAGCACTCACAGTGTTCCAGACATTAAAAATATTGTGGTTAATGTTTTAGGATCACAGTACCACTGCCACGTGCTGATGTATTATAAACAAAAAATCCAATTCACAACTGACCAAACCTGTTCTATTGCAGCAGAACAACTAATTAGCTGTCACATTCCTTTTTGGTGATGGATGTAAATAGTTCGTCATCACTTATTCAGGTGAGTGGAAAACATTTTTCAAAATTCAAAGTAGAAAATGTAACTTAAATTGTCAGTCTCATAAAGTAGCATCAAGTTTGATGCAATAATTATGTTTAGAAAATATCATGCTAATGTGTGTATAAATAGAAAAAGAAGCAAGACACACTGATTATCAATATACTAAGAAAGTTTTAAGGGGTTTACAGATGAGTAAATGAAATAGAAATTTTGTCCATCAATAAGAAATATAGCAAGTGTGAGTTGGCACACTTGGAAGACAACAGATCAGATCAGAAAGAGCACAGTACTCTGCTCCTTTATTATTCAGTGTATGGCCCCATATTTGCTGAATGCAATTCAAAAACACCCAACAATTTTTTGTTACTTCCTCTGGCCTTGGTATAGTGCTTGCCATGAAAACACCTGAATATTCACAAACATTCTTAGAAAATTAATTAGAAAATGCTTGTAAAATATTGGTGTACTTTGTACTTTACTGATTAGTAACTCAGATTAAAAAAATTAAAAATAATCTTGCTAAATTTGGAGGTCTAACAATGTTCAGTTTCACCACTTACATAAATTTTAGGCATTCAAAGTATGGTTGATAGTCTTTGACTACAGCAAAGAGTGGTTTACCATTATTGCAAATCACTTCCATAGTCCTGGAGGAGGTGGGGGAAGAATAAACCAAAAAAAACACATACAATTAGTAACCACTTGGGAAAAGTTAGATTTTAGTGACTCACCAAGAATCTCTCACACACAAAGAAATCTCAGTGTCAAAGTCAGAATAAAACTCAGTTCTCCAATATAATGTTCAACTGCCTCATGCCTAAGTCCATGTCTTCTTTTTTATTCCTGACCTGTGACTCATTCTTTACACTTATTTGGGGGCAAGGAGTACTGGGAACTACAGTGAGAAAACAAAACAAAAAAATCTCTCATTGTTCACTGTGATGCACCGCAGATTTCAGTATTTGGGGAGCAAAGCGAGACAGCAGAGATATATGGAATTATGTAACTAGAACTTGCAAAATCACAGGAACTTTTATTTCCAGAATTTAATTCCTTTAGAAACACAGCCTGTTTTAGCTTTTTTATTGCTACTGCCTAATTGTTCTCAAGAAGGGAAACCAAAACTCCCAAATTCCAACATATGTCATCACACTGATGGAATGACAAGCCACTGAAGATCTGCTCCATTGGAGCAAGCAATGGTTGAAGTCAGGTTAGCATGTTTTATTCAAATGAATACTAGAAAGCACTGAGAACCTTTCTCAAGTGTTTGCTTGCAGCAGAGGGAGATGGTGTCATTCAGGCTCCTGATTACAATGGTCCTCAGCAGGGACAAATTTTTGTTTGTTCTTTCAAATTCAAGATTTACAGCCCTGTCCCTTCCAGCATTAATCCAGACCCATCCCTTACCTCCTTATTCCGGTTTCATTCTTCAGGTATCTGAGCTATTTTTACTTCTCAAGCTTCTCATCATAATCTCCCTGTCTAGTGTGTCAATTTCATTACTCCAGCCATAAAATTATCCCAGTCTCATGCAAGTTCAAACCACCATTTGAACCTCCTCTCCTTCAGCCCCAACTTCTTCCTTTCTGCTTAGCAAAATATTTTGGCTTATTTTCTTCCATACACCTACTGTTCTTATCCCTACCACAATTAAATCAGGAAAGACAAGGCAGGGGAGAGACAAAGGACAGAAGAAACCATCGTCCTGTTCAGCTCTGGGGCACAGCCCAAGCTCAGAGCTGAAACTGTAGGCCAAGTCCATTTCAGATAGGATCGTACACATTATCATGCAAACTTCAGGTACTGTGCTATAAAGATAAAAGAAGTTTAACTGAGCATATGCAAAATAGGATTTAAAAAAAATATAGCTGATCTGGCAGCAGGTTTTCACAAAGAAAACAATACGCACATCTTTGCCTTAAAAGCCATTTCTCTTCCATTTCCAGTCTTGTCCTACAACAGAGGTGTTTGAGATAATGTTGATCTTAAATCAATGACAGAAAAAGGAAAGAAAGAATAATATAAGTTTAGTCTATGTTCCAAGTTAGTAGTTTTCATCTGGGAAACGGGAAGCAAAGACAAGTTAAATAATAATTTAGAAATCAATTTACTAATCAGTTTTGGCTAGACAGGCTTAACAAAAGCTTGACTTCACTTCAGAACCCTGTATCTAACCTAACAAGTGTTCTCCTCCTATGTGTAGACCTAAAAGATAAACCATACAAATTTCTACTCAAATATGTCTAGATTCAGTCCAGGTTTTACACTTTCACTACCTATTACATTATATAAAAATGAGCTTTATGCACTTGTAAAGGAGGGATTCCATGCATTCATGCTAACAAAATACATCAAATAAAAGCAACTCCTGATTCAATGCTTGCTGTCACATAAATCAGCTGCCCCTGCCTTTGGCATTCCAACCACATTAGATTCTCCCCAAACTCCTAATAACTGGTAATTCAGGTGACAAAGTGGAAGGTGCACAAACAGTATAAATATTCAGAACCAATTTCTGAGAACTCTAACTGGAAGAAGGTCACTGCAATTTTTCCCCCATAAGTTCTTCATGGGTCGGGTTATGTAAAGATTAAAAAAAAAAAACAATTAATATAAAAGACAAAACATGAGTAAATATTGAGAGGAAGAACATATGTAAAAATTAAATATTAGATCCAGAACTTGGATTTACAGAATAATATTTTGTAGAAGTATTAATGGAATTCTGTGGCAAATTTGCCGTAATAGATAACTGTGTAGCCTACGTTTGAATTCAAGATCGCTCCAAGACAAAAGTTAGTTATTAACCACTAGGCATTCAAGCCAGAAGATTCTTTATAATTATCTTAAATTAAGGTAGATTTATATTGGGAATTTGGCTACTGTTATTTTCATTCATATAAGTTCAAAAAAACATAATTAAGGTTATTGCCATCAAAATCTCTGATTAAATTAAAAAAAAAAAAAAAACAAAACAAAACAAAGCCACAATCAGATTATGACTTTAAAACTGTTAATTTGCCTGTGCTTTCTTCCTTCCTCTTCTGTATGCAAATGCAATCAAGAATACCCACTTAAATTACAAAAGAAGCAACAAACATCATCCTACTAGTTTAAACAAGAATATAAACTAGCTACAGTGGATAAGACCACAAATCTCCATATCCTAGAATCCAGTCTTTGACAAGTCAACAGAAGAAATAAAATACCTACAAAGAAATAAGAAATATATTCTCCAGAACCTTCCCAGTATCCAGCAGTCTGCAGCTCAAGTGCTTCTCCAAAGTGGCACTGTATTTAATAGATCTCAATGAATTTTCTTCCTTAAACTTCTGGCATCTGAAATGTCTTACTGAAAGAAGTTTCAATAGTTTAAAATGCACACAAGCAGGCTCCAACATCTGCTATCCCTAGCCTCTTACAGCTTTCTCTGCCATTCATGATTTCACAAACCACTGTCGTATCCTCCTTATAGCTATCTTTTTCCATGCTGCAGTCACAACCCATTGTATAGAGTCTGGCTGGGATAGAGTTAACCTTCCCACAGCAGTCCTGTACTGCCTTGTATGAAAGGGTTTCCAATAGCTCTGATCAGCTTTGTTGCCTCTTTCCAATCTTGCCTTTTAGAAATCCAAGCTAACTGTATCAGATGGATCTTTATTATCTACAAACTTGCTGGATCCTTCAAATAATTCTCTTTAAACTAACTCTCCTTGGAGTTAGTGATCTCCAAGACTAACTAACAAAAGCAGTGTTGACTCTTCCTCAAAACATCATCTTTCTCTGAAATGTGTAATGTTAATGTTTGTTATGATTTCTACCAATTTGCCTGCTAGGACAGTCATGATTATTGGCCAATAGTTCTTTAGATCTCTCCTGGGAACTTTCATAAAGTGACATGCCATCGGCCAACTTGCAGTCATCTGGGACCTAATCAATTCTAAGTAAAAGCTGCACATTACATTCAGCAATTTGGTTGTTTCATCCTCAAGTTTCTCAAGAACCTTGGGCATGCGTTATCTGGTCCTGACATTTTGCTGGTTTTCTTTTGAAAAAAATTCTTTTACAACAATTAAATTTTACTTAAACTCTCTGAAACATTGCCTGTAAACTTCCAGCATAGGAATTTTGTCCAGGTTCTCCCACAACAAACGTTATCAAAAAGAATCTTTTCTTTTCCTGCTGTGGCCTCATCTTATATCAATGCTCCTTCAATGTCTAAGAATCTAACAATCTTACAGGTGTTCTGGGATGCTTCAAGTTTCTAATTCATTTGTATAAATATTATTAATAATTTTTTATATTTTCTACAAGTTGATCTTCAGAATATTTTTGATCTGCCTTGCCTATTACATTTAACCTGTCAGTTCTAGATAAAAGCTCAACTTTTTTCAAGAATGCTTACTTTTTCCTATGATCCATTTTTACCATCCTGTTTAATTATGGCATCTTTCTTTTTATATATCTTGTTTTGATAAATGACATGCATTTGTCTCAAGCTCCCAGTAAGATATCTTTGAATAGTCTCTATGACACCTGCGAGGATTCTAACTTCTCCTTTTATTTTAGCAATTTTTCTGAGCAGAAGTGTAACGGATATTTTGGGTTCCACTGCTCCAATATGAATTCTGAACAATTGCTCACATTGCAATCATCATTACAGAAATGCTCTCTGATTGCTATTTTGAGGCAGATCCTAAATATTCCTTAGGAAGAAGTAAACAGTTACTTTTCCTTTCCTGGTTTCTCTGATTGGATCCTTCAATAAACAATCATTGATGACATCTAAAGATTTAATCTGAGTACCCAACCCTCATGCAAAATAGAAACATACAGACATATTTCATTAATGTAGTTTTAAAATTCTTAGGGTGCCACAAAATGCAAGACCCCTGAAGGGGGAAATAGTCTTGTTGAAACATTTTTAAAAAATCTTGGCTATTTATCTGATTTCTTAGCTGACAGCAGAGGAACAGACAAACGCCTGCAAGAGTTTCCATAACTATTCATATGTATACTCAGTTGAAGACATATTCACATGATCAGATGTGAAAAGACATTTATTAACTCACATAAGCCATCTACTTCAATATTCAGTAATAACTCCTGACAGTATTGATATTGCACAGTACAGCATCATGAAGAGCTTTGAGCTTCCAAGATTATTTTTTTTCATGATACATAACTCATTCTTATCTAGCAGTTAAAATTAATATCAATATTAATTCCAACTCACTCAACATCCAACAATTCACAATTATGTGGATTCTTTAGACTTGTGAGATTTTCACTGATCTTAATTAAACACATAGACGATAACTTGTAAAAAACAACAATATTGTTCTTTCTTTTGTTTAGGCTTGTTAGTTTTTGCAAACTTTTCTACTGTGCTATTTCTACCCATAATACCACTATTAATTTCTTTCTTGATAAAGACTAGTGTAAGGGACTACCCAATTTTAAAATCCAATAACATAAATCCAGCATAATGCTGATGCAATGAGGAATTCTTGTAGACCTTAGAAGCACATTTTTCTGTTACAGAATGTTTAGTAGAAATTTCTTAGGGGTCCAGTTCATCAAACAACTGCTTCAACCCTTATAATAGTTAACAAGCTTCAAAATCAAAGTCTCAAGAGAGTGTAGCACCTCAGTCTAATGGAGGAGAGTGACATCTAGCAGGGTGTTATCAGATGGTAACCTGTTTAAGCACTGAGGTCTCAGCTTGCTGTGTGATCCATCACCTTTCTTACTCTAGGTTTGCTCTGCTGCATGGTTCTTCACTCACAAAAAAACCCAAGATTCACTAATTAATTGGGCAAACACATCAAAATCTTTCTTCAGGAACAGGTTTACAGAGGGATTTCAGAATTATTCCGTTAGCTCAAATATCAGCAGTTAAACTAAAGATCGCTGTGTTCAAAATCTACCTGTTATCTGTTTATGAAAGACAACAAAGTTTAGTATCATTCACAAGCTGAAAATTTTAAAATAGATTTTGTGCTTACAGAGTAGAACAGTTTAAAATGTCTAATGTGAATCATGTATGTAGTTTATTCATCGTATATTACATACATTGCTGATGTAATCTGCTGAAGGACAACAATTGTATGGTATCACGTCTTTTCCCAGATTAAGAGGTGGAAAATTCTGATAATTCTCCCAAGCAGAACACAGTTCTTTAAAGGAAGAGATAAATTCATGCTTTCAAGCAAAATATACTTCAATGCTCCTTTTATCATTAATTACTTCAGCAGCATTAAAGAGCAGCATCCAAAATCAACAAACAATCCATATCAGTACAGGGACAAGAGAACTAAATGAACTAATATCAACAAGAGGTTTTAATTTTTGGAGAGTCCAGTCACTGACATTAAAGGTAACTAATGCTTCAGTCAGAGATCATTGCAATATATATTTAAAGCATGTGAACACTTATCCTACAAAATTCATAAGATTTATCCCAAATGTTAAATTAAACATCAGTGCAACTTAAGATTTATATCATGTTAGCAAAATTTTTCAGTGATTTTTTCAGATATTATTTTTCAATGATATTTAAAGTCATATTATGATTTGAACACACAGTTGCTATGACTGCTGTGCTATAGAGCGAGAACATTGCTTGGCAGACTAACATGGGAAAAAGTACTGGAGGGAAGAGTGGCCCAAGAAAGCTGGTTAGTATTCAAGGATCACCTCCTCCAAGCTCAGGAGAGGTGCAGCCCAAAAAAGAAGTCGTCAGGCAAAAAAGCCAGGGGGCCTGCATGGATGAACAAGGAGCTCCTGGGCAAGCTCAAAAGAAGAAAGGAATCCTACAGAGGATAGAAGCAAGGACTGGTAGACTGGGAGGAATACAGAGAAACTGTCCGAGTGGCCAGGAACCAGAATAGGCAAGCTAAAGCCCAGATAGAACTAAATAACAAGAAAAACTTCTATAAGTATGTCACAGATAAAGGTACTCAATTACTTTTTCACATTGGTCTTCACTGGCAAGGGCTCTAACCACACCGTTCAAGCTGCAGAAGGCAAAAACAGGGGCTACGAGAATGAAGAGACGCCCACTATAGAGGAAGGTCAGGTTCAAGACCATCTAAGGAACCTGAAGGTACATAAGTTCATGGGACCTGATGAAATCCATCCATGGGTCCTAGAGAGCTGGCAGATGAAGTTGCTTAGCCGCTTTCCATTATATTTGAAAAGTCGTGGCAGTCTGCTGAAGTTCCCGCTGACTGGAAAAGGGGAAACATAACCACCATTTTCAGGAAGGGAAAAAAGGAAGACGGGGGAACTACAGGCCAGTCAGTCTCACCTCTGTGCCTGGCAAGATCATGGAACAGATTCTCCTGGAATCTCTGCTAAGGCACATGGAAAATCAGGACGTGATTGACAGCCAGCATGGCTTCACCAAGGGCAAGTCACGCCTGACAAATTTGGTGGCCTTATATGATGTTGCCACAGCACTGGTAGGTAAGAGGAGAGCAACAGACATCATCTACCTGGACATATGCAAAACGTTTGACACTGTCCCACATGACATTCTGTCTCTGAATTGGAGAGACACAGATTTGACGGATGGAGCGCTTGGTGGGTAAGGATCTGGCTGGCTGGATGCACTCAAAGGGTTGTGGTCAAGGGCTCAATCTCCAAGTGGAAACCAGTGACAAGTGACGTTTCTCCAGGGTCATTACCAGGACCAGAGCTGTTTGACATCTTTGTCGGAGACGTGGACAGTGGGATTGAGTGCACCCTCAGCAAGTTTGCTGATGACACCAAGTTGTGTGGTGTAGTCGACATGCTAGAGGGAAGGGATGCTATCCAGAGGGACCTGGACAGGCTTAAGAGGTGGGCCTGTGCAAACCTCATGAAGTTCAACAAGGCCAAGTGCAAGGTCCTGCAACTGGGTGATAGCAATCCCAAGCACAAATACAGCCTGGGCAGAGAATGGATTGAGAGCAGTCCTGTGAGGAAGGCTTGGAGGTGTTGGTTGATGAGAAGCTCAACATGACCCGGCAATGCACGCTCACATGCCAGAAAGCCAACTGCATGCAGGGCTGCATCAAAGAAGTGTGGCCAGCAGGTCACAGGAGGTGATTTTGCCTCTCTACTCTGCTCTCATGACAGCCCACCTGGAGTACTGTGTCCAGCTCTGGAGTCCGCAGCACAGGAAGGACATGGACCTGTTGGACCAGGTCCAGTGGAGGGCCACAAAGATAATCAGAGGGCTGGAGCACCTCTCCTATGAATACAAGCTGAGAGAGTTGGGGTTGTTCAGCCTGGAGAAGAGAAAGTTCTGGGGAGACCCTATAGTGGCCTTCCAGTACCTAAAGTGGATCTAGAGGAGAGATGGGGAGGAACTCTTTCTCAGGGAATATAGCAATAGGACAAGGGGTAATTGTTTAAACTGAAAGAAGGTAGATTTAGATTAGATATCAGGAAGAAGTTCTTTACTGTGAGGGTGGTGACGCGCTGGAACATGTTGTCCAGAGAAGTTGTGGATGCCCCATCCCTGGAAGTCAGGCTGGATGGGGCTTTGAGCAATCTGGTCTAGTGGGAGGTGTCCTTGCCCATGGCAGGGGAGTTGGAACTTGATGATCTTTAAGGACCCTTCCAACTCGAACCGTTCTATGATTCTGTGATTCTATGATATCATACTACAGGCATTGAAAATGCATGTTTCACAACACTAAACATCTAGTCTGCTCCCAGCACCTTTTGAAATGTAGATTTAATACATTCTGATAAGTTTATATTAACACAGTAAGCTAACAGACTGTTTGAAGTGCTGGCTATAGTAATGTGGATCTCTCTTTTTTACAAGTTTTTTTGCAAGTTTTAATCCCCAAAAGAGAAAGATGGGACACAAAGTTGTATGGCCTATTTCTATAATGACAAAAGAGTTATGAGTAGTAATCAAAGGTACTAAGAGGTTTCTATTTCATTTATACAAGTTAGTAAGGAGTATGTTAGAAAACTCCTAGACCAAAAAACCTTCAGTAGTACTAGCTCAGTAGCCACAGTGGCTGGAGTTCAGCATTGACTCAGTACTTAAATATTTGCTCAGCTCCTTTCCCAGGATTCACAGCCTGAGAAGAATTACGTGCTACTGCAAACATGCCCTCAGCAGTACCTGAGCTAGTTAGCTATGTCTACACAAAATTTCACACCAACAGGTACATAGTCTTCTAGGATAATTGCATTTGAAAGGACCTCAAGAGGTCATAGAGTCATAATATGTCAATAGTAGAAGTTTTCTATGAAAGAATAGATGTTATCCTGTAAATCTTACCTTTATACCAAAAGGAGTAGTTGTTAATTTTATTTCCCTTGTTGTGATAATTTCCATTTGAAGCCTCATTTCTGCTAGTGTTAGAACTCCATATAATAAGAAGTGGTTAAGTTTTTACTTCAGGGATGGAATTCCCCTTCCAACTGGTATAACCCAAAGTGGGATGGTAAGCATTAGCCATCCCAAGAAGTTTCAGGACCACTGCTGTACAACATGTAAGAGAATCAATTACTTGGTCAAAAAGAATGGTCAGTTTCTGAAATAAAGCAATAAGGTAAAGATAGCAAAAGCAGAAAGAAAACACAACTACTATTTCACAAAATCTAGGAACAACACAAGAACATCAGCTATTGTTGGACAAAACTTTCAGTGACAACAAAAAGTCTAAATGGTAGACAGTTATGAACCTCCAGAAAACAGCTGAACTATGTATTGCTGCAATATATGGAATCTAAGACTATACAAAATTATGAACTTTGACATATCAGGCTGGTCTCTAAAATAATCTTAAAATATTTTTAAACAAGTTAGTTATTGTCACTGCTAGATGTCATGTATATTGCTACACTGAACACTTGATTGTTGCAAATTCTGCCTAAGGAACTGGTCAGTAGAAAGTTAAATTCAATAGATTACTTTTTTACAGCACCAGAATGAGAAGCCATTAGAAAGAGCTAGGATAAACCAGGTCCAAAACAGAAAGAGGCAGTTCTTCATTAAAAGGTAGGAAGCAGCCTGCCTTATCGAAGGAAGTTGTGGATGCAAGAAGTTTACATAAGTTCAAGGGGAAACTTGGAAAAGGAGGAAGTGCCCATAAGTTGAAGAGGAGACTGAGCAGGCACTTGTAACTAAATAGCAAAACCACATTAGGAGGTCTCCTAAGTCGAAAACAGGTGGAAGTTGGGTGAGTATAGGAAGATGGTATAAGGGGAAAAAAAAAAGTATCATATGTTATCATATTTTTATCCCTCATTGTCCTCTGATTATGGCTACTTTCTTTTCCCTCGTGATCTTTAATGCATTTAATTGCACATTAGCCCTTGTAATGGATGGGAAGATGATAATCAGCAACTTACAATTACTGTTTTTATTGATTTTTCCCTTGATGTGCTGCTTCTGGGGACACTGCAATAACAGGCAGATGCATAGGATAGATAGAAAACATTCTAACTACTTTTTGGCCCCAAAAATCGTTTTAATATGACATCTTCAAGTCAATGACATAAAAGATATTTACCTGATAAGAACATATGTTAAACTTGAACTTAGACAAAGATCAGAGATTAGAGACAAAATATTAAGCTAAATGAACTCTTAATCTGAGCTATTTTTATGCTTTTATACTAATGAAACTCACAAGTAAATTCTACTCACAAGTAAACATTTGTTTAAGAACATTTTACTGACTACTGACATTTCCTAACTCTACCTTTGCTATTGAAAGCTTGAGAAAAGATTCTTATAATAAGAAAATATAGTTAAAGGGAATGAAAATTAAATAAAGATGTAGAAGCAGCAGCAGTAAGGGCAAATGAGTAATTGCACCTGCAGCTACTTAAATTTTACTAACCTGAATTAAAATCCACTACGTTCTATTGAACAATGAAATTCTACAAGACATGCTTACAGATGATACCGAACTGGGGGAACTGGAACTGAGGGTACATGCAGGGGCAGGGCTGCCATCCAGAGGGACCTAGACAAGCTGGAGGAATGAGTAAGTAGGAGTCTTATGAAATTCAACAGTGACATTCATGAAGCACCTGGGAAGGAAGACTCACCTGCAAGGACAGAGGCTGAGAGCTGCTCTCCTGAAAAAGAATGAAACCCTGAATACAAGACCGCAGTGTGCCGTGGAAGTAAAGGCAGCCAACAGAATGTTGGTCTATATTCAGAGGAGCATGGTCGTTAGGCCAGATTGCCACCTCTGCTTAGCTCTTGTGAGATCATACCTAGAACAGTACATCATATTTGGGCTCTCCAATACAAGAAAGACATCAATAAAATAGAGCAAGTTCAGCAGAGGACCACCAAGATGACTACAGGACTGGAGAACCTACCCTGTGAGGAGAGGCTGGGGGAGCTGGGCTCATCTGGAAAAGTGATGGCTTTTGGGGACACCTAGCAGCAGCCTGCCAGTGTCTAATGGGAGGACATCAAGACAACAAAGCCAGGCTGTGTGCAGTGGGAAGATGAGAGGCAATGCTGAAACAAGTTCAGACTAGACATAAGAAAAAAATTTTCTCACTATCAGGACACACAAGCAGCGAGACAAGGTGAAGCGGAGTGCCCAGAGAGGCTGTTCAGCCTCCATCCTTGAAGGTTTCAAGGCCAATCTGGATAGCACAATATAACAGTACAGAAACATAAAAAGATGCATGTGGACTTAAAGACCAGTAAGACCTTCACAAGGGCCACATCACAGTGGACCTTATTTAGCTTGACCTTTTCACCTTTATGCTTGGTAACGTCCCTCCTATGTCCCACAGACATTTTCTTTAATTTTAATCTAATTTAAATTAATTTGAAGCAATTGTTCCCAGCTTTTATTTAGTTCTGAAAGTTGCTGCTTCTGTTCTTCAACCTGAAGAAGAGATTCTATGCTTGTAATTTTCCTTCCTTCCTTCCTTATTAAACCATCTGGTATTAGTACTTCCTATAAACTTTGTATCTTCACTCTTTGGCCTACAATGCCTGAGATCCCAGTACTATTTCCTTTACATTCATAAAAAGTTTTTCACACAAAGAGTTTTTGCTACAGGTAATTTTTATTCAGTGTGGGTGTGCTGCAGATAGAATCAAGGACAAAATAAAATCACAAAGGCCACTAAGCCAGCTCCACTTCAACTCTGTTTGACACAAAGGCATGCAGTAAAATATTCCAAAAGTATCTTTCCAGTTTTTCCAAAGGTATAGACTCTGGCCAAAAATCTCTAAGTAAATACATTTCACTTGAACTGGAAATTGTATGCCTGCTTTCATTTCTAATGGTCCTATTTCTAACCTTGAGATCAGTTATATGAAAGCTTTATGCTACAACACGTACTCCTTTCAAATCTTATTCTGACTTTGCTATAGAAAAGAAAAAAAAAGTCTACCCCTTTAAAGCAATAGCAAAGAGACTATATACCCCTCCTTATCATCTCCTGCAAACTAGATACTGTAACATATGCAACAGAAGATACAACTGCTAATCAAAATAAAATACAGAAAAAATAAAGTATGACATTGCAAACAGTATGTATGCTTATTTAAAGCAGCGATCTCTTTGGCCTAATCTAGTTACATACTTTCGTCTTTTCTAAGAGTCTGCCCACAGCAGATAAACACACAAACCTTCTTGTGCTGCACCAACTGACGTCAGCAGTCGCTTAGGAACAGCGTTTGGTGCAAAAGTGGTAGTACCGAAACTATGTTTACAATTGAAAAAGAATGACAGTATGCAGGGCTCACCATAGCTTCAGGAAAAGAGATACAAATTTATAAATAAAAACTACAAAAGATCTTTTCTAAAACTTCATGGGATTTTTAAAGAATGTTTATTGTCTAAAATATCCTGCAGTGAATAACAGGAGTAATAGATATATTTCCTTATATTTTTTAATGGCACAACTTCCACTTTGATCTTCCTGACTCACTTCTTTATACCCTTTAAAAATGACTGAAGCACAGTGACAGAATCCCAAAGTAACCTTGGGAAAGTTAATTTAAAAAAT